>CM050164.1:427361876-427389882 GCA_027410445.1 Discoglossus pictus
TACATGCTAATATTTTATTTGCCTTTGCAGCCACTGCTTGGCTTTGAGCGCTGTTACCTAGGTGGTTGTCCACTAGTACTCCCAAATCCCTTTCAATATCTGATACCCCTAGATTTGCTCCATTAAGATTATAGATTGCTTGGCTATTGTTCCTTCCCAAATGCATAACCTTACATTTATTTGTATTAAATCTCATCTGCCATTTAGCCGCCCATTTCTCTAATTTATGCAAATCCTTTTGTAGGGAAAGTACATCATTATCTGATTTTATTACCTTGCACAACTTAGTGTCATCAGCAAAAATGGAGACACTACATTCGAGTCCTACTTCAATGTCATTAATAAATATGTTAAAAAGGAGAGGACCCAATACTGAGCCCTGAGGAACCCCACTTATCACATTAGACCAATCGGAGTATGTTCCATTTACAACAACCCTTTGCTTCCTGTCTTTTAGCCAGCTCTCAATCCATGAGCAGATATTTACTGCAATTCCTGTATCCCTTAGTTTGCTCACTAGTATTCCATGTGGCACTGTATCAAATGCCTTTGAAAAATCTAAAAAGACTACATCCACTGAGTTGCCCTGATCCAAGTTCCTACTAACCTCCTCATAAAAACTAATTAGATTGGTCTGACACGACCTTTCCTTCATAAATCCATGTTGACTGCTACCTATGATCCTGTTCAAATAGACATATGCTTGTATTCTGTCCCTTATTAACCCTTCTAAAAGCTTCCCAACTACAGAAGTGAGGCTCACTGGTCTATAATTCCCCGGATTTGCTCTAGATCCCTTCTTAAATATAGGTATCACCTCTGCTTTTCTCCAGTCATCTGGTAGAGACCCTGTAGTGAGCGAGTCTTTAAAGATTAGATATAATGGTTTGGCTATTACAGAACCCAGCTCCCTCAGTACCCTTGGATGTATTCCATCAGGACCTGGGGCTTTATTAACATTTATTTTCTCCAACCTCTTTTGTATTTCTTCCTGCGTTAACCAATTATTTAGTGAAGGTAGTGTAGCCCCATTATGTTGCAGTGTCCCAACCACTGGTACCTCCCTTGTGTAAACCGACGAAAAGAACCTATTTAGCTCATCTGCCTTTTCCTGGTCACTAATTATCAGATGGCCTGTGTCACATTGTAATGGTCCTATCGATTCCTTCCTGGCCTTCTTCCCATTAATATATTTATAAAATATTTTAGGGTTAGTCTTACTTTCCATTGCAACTGACTTCTCATTTTCTATTTTAGCCAGTCTAATAGCCCTTTTGCAAGACTTGTTGATTTCCTTATAGTCACATAAAGCTGCCTCTGTTCCCTCCTTCTTGTATAATTTAAATGCATATTTCTTTTTCCTCATCATGATCTTTAAGTCATTGTTAAGCCACATGGGATGTGATTTACTCCTATTTATTTTATTCCCACATGGTACATGCTGATGAGTATGTTTATTTAGTAAGGATTTGAATGTTGTCCATTTATTTTCAGTATTCTTCCCTGTAAGTTCTTTGTCCCAGTCTATATGTTGTATTGCTGCCCGTAGCCCATTAAAGTTAGCCCTTTTAAAATTTAGAGTTTTTGTTGGCCCCTTACAACTTTGTTTTTTGTATTCAATCTCAAATGAGACTGTGTTGTGATCACTGTTCCCCAAGGGTTCCCCTATTTTTACATTTGATATTATATCAATATTACTTGTGATGACTAAATCCAAGATGGCCCCATTTCTAGTAGGTTCTTGTATTACCTGGGCTAGATAATGATCCCTGAGTGTACTCAAGAACCTGCTCCCCTTAGCTGAGCTGCTGGTCTCGTTTATCCAGTTTATATCAGGGTAATTAAAGTCTCCCATTATTAGAACTTGCCCATGCTTAGCTGCATTTCCAATCTGTAACAATAATTGTATTTCCTCACTTTCAGCTATATTTGGGGGTTTATAGCATACTCCCACCAATATGCATTTAGAATTAGCTCCTCCACTATTTAGCTCAACCCACAAGGATTCAATGATGCCGTTAGTGCCAGCATAAATATCTTCTATAACTATAGGCTTAAATTCAGGCTTAACATAAAGACAGATCCCTCCTCCTCTTTTACCATTTCCCCTATCTTTCCTAAATAGGTTATAACCATCCAGATTAACAGTCCAGTCATGAGATTCATCCCACCATGTTTCCGTAATGCCTATTAAGTCCCATTTTTCTTGTACTGCTTATATTTCTAGCTCATCCATTTTCCCAGGCAAACTTCTTGCGTTTGCAATCATACACTTTATGTTGCTATGGCTCTGCTGATGTGAAGTGCCTGCCACTGTATTTGAGGCCCCTATTAATATCTCCCTACTTTCTATTGTAACCCTCCCCCCTTCTCCTCCCCCATGGGTAAATAATTCATCCCTTTCCCTCTCTACCCTATTTACCCCAATACTTCTATATAGTCCCTCCCCCCCACCTACAAGTTTAAAAACTCCCCCAGCCGTTCTACCATCCTATTCCCTAGCACAAAAGCGCCCTCATCATTAAGGTGCAATCCATCCCTGCTATAGAGATTGTACCCAAGTGAAAAAGAGAATTTCAATAGTCCTCTATTCAAATATAATTTATAATATTAAAATATAAGAAGAGAACATAGTATATGTGCTACGTGTGCATCTCTTATGTTCAGTGAGGAAAGGAATATATATCTATATAATAATATTGTTAGACAGCAATCACTGTGAAAAGAAATCCAGAGTGAAATAGTGAAAAAACATTCTCATATCTGCACCGAAATACATATAAAATCATTGGACAGTTAAGCTATAATCAGAGGAAGGAAAATATAGATTAATATAAAAAACAGTCATTCATTAATTGTAAACATCTGACTGTGAACATATACTTCCCACAGTCTTACTTACAATTACACTAAACTCTGGGGAGCTAGTATATATATATATATATATATATATATATATATATATATATATATACATATATACACACACACATATTTTTTGCTTTTAATTCACCTTCCCCATTTTTTTAATGTTTTCACCTAGCTGTCCTTTCATTTATGTTTTACATGCTATGAGGAAAGCTTATATATTCCCTCAACAATATCTATGCTATCCCATTCAGGATTGTTGTATTCATGTATTCACACACGTAATTAACTCCGTCAGGAGTTTCTTCTTTTTTTTCACTCTAATATATTAAGTGTATCATTCATTTAAATTTACTACAACACACTCTTCACTTTTATATATTACTGTGTATTACTTATTCAATGTAATATTAGTTAGACCAGGCACCCTACACATACTTAGATTGTGTTAATAATTACTATACTTCCACACATAGATTCACATATGGTATAATTAAGTTGAACCATTCATTTATTTCACAGTATTCTTTTTTAGTCCTGACTACAAATACATATAGCTGCTTTCAGTGGCGGCTGGTGACTTTTCAAGTTGGAGGGGCGACAGGGCGAAACATAGCCAATCCCCCTTTTTCAAACCACACCCATTTTTATAACTCCCCCCCTGATGTCATAATGACCTTTATAAGCCCCGCCCAATGACCTTATACTTGTAAAGCCATTGAAATACATGATCAGCAATGCAGAAATGTCAAGAAGTAAAGTAACAATGTGTTAAATTCATTGGTATACAATATAGATTGAAAAAACTCATGTGACAAGACTACAGCAATATCATAATTGCACCTATACGTATTAACAGAAAAATTAAAGGAGTGACACCTACCATTAGTCGGGTCTTCTTCTCAGGGTATTCACGTTCATTAAGTTGACCAACGAGTAGAAACAAATCTGCAGCCACATAGGGTTTGCACCTGGGGTTGAAAGAAAACAAGCAAATCAATCAGACCATTCAAGAACAAAACCATACTTAAAAAACATTAAACGACCAAGTGGAACCATATAGGCCCCAAACATACCTTAGAAGACCAAGTGGAACCATATAGGCCTCAAACATACCTTAGAAGACCAAGTGTGACAATAGGCCCCAAACATACCTTAGAAGACCAAGTGGAACTATATAGGCCCCAAACATACCTTAGAAGACCAAGTGTGACCATAGGCCCCAAACATACCTTAGAAGACCAAGTGTGACCATAGGCCCCAAACATACCTTAGAAGACCAAGTGTGACCATATATGCCTCAAACATACCTTAGAAGACCAAGTGTGACAATAGGCCCCAAACATACCTTAGAAGACCAAGTGGAACTATATAGGCCCCAAACATACCTTAGAAGACCAAGTGGAACCATATAGGCCTCAAACATACCTTAGAAGACCAATCAGCACTGCATAGGCCCAAACCAGTGGATCTTGGGATTCAAGAAAACAACAACATTTAACTTCTGTTTAGACAACACAATAATCAATGTCAAACAAACACGTTGAATTAGCATATGGATAACCATATGAGCAGTAACGCCACGCCAAGGCTTCAACAATTGTTACTGACCATTCACACACCTTTCATAGCTCCTTCAATATGCACACCCACACACCATTCATACTTTACTTACCACTAGTTATTTTTGGTAGTGAGGTGGTGCCATTTCTGAGAACTTTACGTACCCTTGAAGGTGCCTCCAATTCCTTCAAACCAATGCATTTAACCGCTACAGGACCATGGTGCTTTTTAATTACTTTTTTGATCCTCTTCAATGTGGAGAAGCATCTTTCTGGTTCTTTAGTAGTCTTCGTTGTTGTAAGCAGGATTCCTTATAGCTTCACTCACTCTGTTAAATTATGTAGATTAAATTGATGCTAAAGTTGCTGCAGAGCAACAGCACTTGTACAGACATGGAATTCTTGCTTCCCGTACACAAGTGACAGCTACCCTTTGAAGTGCCTCCAATTCCTTCAAACCATGCCAAGGCTTCAACAATTGTTACTGACCATGCACACACCTTTCATAGCTCCTTCCATATGCACACCCACACACCGTTCATACTTTACTTACCACTAGTTATGTTTGGTAGTGTGAGGTGGTGCTGCTTAACGCAGTTTATCTTTGCACACCTTGGGGGTATGCATTATTCTTTGCTTCAATTACTTGTATTTTAATTTTGCACGGCGATCTTTCAAAGAAGAAAACTTCTCAATGTTTTTTTCATTGAAGTCTGGGATCTCGGAAATCAGTTGCTTTTCCATTGAGAGCATCGCCAATGCATTCAACCGCTCCAGGGACATGGTGCTTCTTAAAAAGGTTTTTATCCTCTTCAATGTGGAGAAGCATCTTTCTGATTCTGCAGTGGTCATCGGTGTTGTAATCAGGATTCTTAATAATTTTACTGTCTCTGTGAAATCATTCTGCAGATTAAATTGATGGAAAAGTTTGTGCAGAGCAACAGCACTTGTACAAGTATGAAAATCTGTCTTCCCATACAGAAGTGACAGCTCAGTGCGTAATTGTTCCTTCTTCAGTATTGGATATGCTTGCACGGTGTCTTCCAGAGCTTGGGTTGGAAAGCAAGTGTCATGGGTTTTATACAAGTCACTTTGAACAAGTTTGGCACTGACTAGGTGATTTGAAAATGAAAAAAGTTCTTTTGCATGAACCACCACTATGTCACATACCTCTCTTGAAAGTTGTCTCAAGGTTGAGATCTCCGCACTCCGTCTGTTGACTGTTACATCGCTCGGCAAACTTGCTTCTATCTCTTCAACAGAATGACAGATTTTCTGGATGCTGGCGACAAAGTCTTCTGTGACTTTTTTGATATAAACAGTATCCGTGTCTCGCTTCTGAAGCTGACTATAGAGGATGTCAACATGTGGCATTATTAAATGAAATAATTTAAGGAAGTAAAGGAACTCCCTGTCTTCCAGCATTCCAATGAAACCTGCGGCTTCCCGTATAGATGTTGGATCAAAGTTTAGACATGCTTCAATTGTCTGGAAACACTCAAGTAGCGCATCTCTGTTCTCGTAGATGACGTTCACGGTCCTAACGTTGAAGTTCCATCATGTCGGTGCACCTCTTGGAAGTCTTCTACCAACTACCTCATCCAGAACTCCAGTCCTTTTTGGAGAGTGTGAAAAAAAAGATGGTATGCCGCCTATGTTTGAAAAAAAAAACTCTAACTCTTCCAATCCTTGAAACTGCTTTCTCCATTATTAGGTTCAGTTGGTGAGCATAGCAATGGACGCAGTGTGCGTTCGGGTACACGTCTTTTATTTTTCTTTGAACTCCTCCTTGATCTCCACGCATCACACTGGCACCATCGTAGCTTTGAGCTATGAGTTTCTTCTTGTCTTCTGGCTCTGGGAGAACAGTATTCAGTGTTTCCAGCACAACAGCAGCAATCGAGTCTGCATCCGTTGATTTAATTTCCGTGAAGCCATCAAATCTTTCCACCACTTGATGCTTCTTGTCAATGTAGCGATAGACTACAACGCACTGTGTCCTAGCGGAAATATCGGTTGTTTCATCCGCTTGGATTGCCACAAACTGGGCTTCCTTAAGCTCTTGGTGAATCACTTCCTTAATAACTTCATGCATGCAGTCCAGTAGCTCATTCTGCACGGTTTTGGACGTGCCCTTAAACACAGTTGCAGTCTTCAAATGCTGTTCCATTGCACTATCGATACTGCCAACCAAATCCACCAGGGCTCTAAACACTCCTGGATTTAGCGATGTTTCACTCTCGTCGTGTCCTCTTAATGCCAGTTCAAAAGCGCCACAAAAGCGAACACAATCAATTATCTTGGAAAGGATGTACCGGTTCTTAGCCACTTCTTCGTTGTGTTTTTGAATGCTGACTTGGTATCCCTGGTCCAGTTGAACAGCAATGTTCGCCTGTCCAAGCATCTCAAACTTGATCCTGTTATCCAAGTGAGCTTTAGAACTTTTGTGTTTCGCCAATTTATCAGCTAGATGTTTGACGTCAGTCACTCCAGTTTTGGTCCAAGCAGCGTCACCACCAAATAGGATGCATGGGAAACAATATAAGGACTTCCTAGAAACGCTTCCAGAAAGCCAGTCGTTCTTCTTGTACCATTCAGTATTGAAATTACGGACATATTGCTTCCCTCTATCTCTTGCGATTTGCTGCAGATTTATCTCTGGTTGGTCAGCTCCTAACCGTTTTACTTCCACCTTCTCCTCATAGGTTAGGGTGCCGAAAGGCTTCACAAGTAGAGAGTCAATAGTATTCATTTCTGATATTGATACCAATAGAAGAAAGAGATCACGGTATATTAATTTATATTATGTCACAAAATTACTTTAAAATAACAGTGTGTTGATTTCATTGGTATACATTACAGATTGCAAACCCTCTTGTGACAAGACTACATCAACATCAAATTTGCACCTATACACATGGACAGAAAATTAAAGGCAATGATACTCACCAACAGTTGACTCTCCTTCTCGGGGTATTCACGTCCAGTAAGTCAACCAACGAGTCCAAACAAATCTGCTTTCACAGATAGTTTGCACCTGGGGGGTGATAGAAAACAACAAAAAAAACATTAGAAATCTCAAGACCCAAACTGTAACTTTTAAAACCTTAAAAGACCAAGTGTAACCATATAGGCCCCAACCGCACCTTAAAAACCTTAAAAGTCCAAGTGTGACCATATACTCACCAACAGTTGACTCTCCTTCTCGGGGTATTCACGTCCAGTAAGTCAACCAACGAGTCCAAACAAATCTGATTCCACAGATAGTTTGCACCTGGGAAGTGATAGTAAACAAAAAAAAAAAACATTAGAACGTTTAAGACCCAAACCGTAACTTTTAAAACCTTAAAAGAGCAAGTGTGACCATATAGGCCCCAACCGCACCTTTAAAACCCTAAATAACAAATTGGGACCATATAGGCCCCAACCGCACCTTAAAAACCTTAAATAACAAATTGGGACCATATAGGCCCCAACCGCACCTTAAAAACCTTAAATAACCAATTTTGACCATATAGGCCCCAACCGCACCTTAAAAACCCTAAATAACAAATTGGGACCATATAGGCCCCAACCGCACCTTTAAAACCCTAAATAACAAATTGGGACCATATAGGCCCCAACCGCACCTTAAAAACCCTAAATAACAAATTGGGACCATATAGGCCCCAACCGCACCTTTAAAACCCTAAATAACAAATTGGGACCATATAGGCCCCAACCGCACCTTAAAAACCCTAAATAACAAATTGGGACCATATAGGCCCCAACCGCACCTTTAAAACCCTAAATAACAAATTGGGACCATATAGGCCCCAACCGCACCTTAAAAACCCTAAATAACAAATTGGGACCATATAGGCCCCAACCGCACCTTTAAAACCATAAATAACAAATTGGGACCATATAGGCCCCAACCGCACCTTAAAAACCCTAAATAACAAATTGGGACCATATAGGCCCCAGCAGCACCTTTAAAACCCTAAATAACAAATTGGGACCATATAGGCCCCAACCGCACCTTAAAAACCCTAAATAACAAATTGGGACCATATAGGCCCAAATTGTAAAAAAAAAAAAAAAATAATAATATATATATATATATATATATATATATATATATATATATATATAAAACAATTGATATCAATATATCACAATAAATAAATATATATATATATATATATATATATATATACATATATATATATATATCAAATTGATATATATATATATATATATATATATATATATATTTATTTATTGTGATATATTGATATCAATTTTTATATATATATATATATATATATATATATATATACAAATATATATATATACGCATAAAAAATACACATAAATATACATAAACATATACATACAACAATATATATTAATTGATATTGATTATTTGATTAATTGATGTTCTTTATTACTTGTTATATTATATTGTTCATGCATTTCTATTACACATTATTTTTTATACATATTACAGTGCTATTTTTTGGCTATACATGTTACAGGATATTATCCTGTAACATGTATATCACATAAAATAGCCCTGTAATATGTATAATACATACAGGGTCAAACAAGTTCACACTAACCTTTTTTACCCTTACAGGCTTCCATACCTGCTTGCTGATTTGCTAATTTTTTAAAGACTCTCATTGGTTGAAATCGATGTCAATCAAAAATTTCAGCCAATCAGAGTCCTTCAAAAATTAGTATATATAGCAGACCGTGGGGAAAAAACAATTAATCGCGGGAGGGGCTCCTTGTAGGAGGAGCTCTTTTAGTTTTTTTTTTTTTTTTTTAGAGCGTCGTTTTTTTTTTGTGGAGGCCTCTTTCAATGGGCCAGAATGGATGGATGGACAATGGCTTCAATCAACATTGGATTATTTGACCATTGGCTTCAATCAACATTGGATTATTTTGACCATTGGCTTCAATCAACATTGGATTATTTTATTTTGACCATTGGCTTCAATCAACATTGGATTATTTTATTTGACCATTGGCTTCAATCAACATTGGATTATTTTATTTGACCATTGGCTTCAATCAACATTGGATTATTTGACATGGGCTTCAATCAACATTGGATTATTTATTTTTCATGACTATATCCAGAGGACAGAAGGCCAACGCTGGAGGGGTCAATTTGACAGGTAAGTATGTGCTGTTGTTTATTTTATTTTTTATTAATGTTTGTTTAAAGCTGTTTATTTTTGTATTATAATGTGTTGTGTTACATACTGTACTGTTAATGTGTTTGTTTACTGTATTTTTTTTCCCTTCCCTTTTTTTTATCTTTAAAAGTGACAGGCACATATACATGCCTGTTACTTCTAAAAATGGAATAAAAATAGGGGGGGGGGTAGCTATTGGTTCAGGGTGGGGTCGGTCACGCTCAGGCGCCCATCGGTCGCCCATCGGACCGCGTAGGCCACGATCAGGGGTGGCACAGGCCTCATGGGGGTGAACATCCACCCCCATGTGGCCTGGTCAACCCCGCTCACCGCCCGAATACCCCGATCACCGGGATCGGGGTAATCGGGCGGTGCTAGCATAGGCCTGCATCGGGGTGGTGGTGATCGGGCCTCGGGGGTGGCATAGGGCGGCGACATGGAGGTCATCAGGGGTGGCACAGGCCTCATCAAGGGGGTGATCCGATCACCCTCATATGGGCCTGTGCCACCCCGCTCACCACCCGACTACCCCGATCCCGTGATCGGGGTAATCCGGCGGTGGCATGATGGCATAGCTAGCATAGGGCAGGCCTGATCGGGGGTGGCACAGGCCACATGGGGGTGATGGCTGGGGGTGGCACTGGCACCAGGCATTGTAGGCCTAGGGTCGTCGGTGGTAGTTGGTGGGTGGCTGGGTAGGTGGCACTGGCAGGCCAGGCAGGCATAGTGGGGGACTGGGGGTAACTGGTCACCCCTAACTTTTATTAGGGGCTACTAGGGGTTTTGGTTTGGCCAGGGGCAGGGCAGGTGCCAGGCAGGTAGATTTACTGTGTTAGGCAGGCAGAGCAGATGTGAGTAGATTCAGCCAGGGAGGTCTCTCAGTCTCAGCGTGACCAGGGTCAGGAAACAGAAAGGGGGAAGGGACAGGCAAATGGTGGTTTTATTGACTGTATCAGTCAATCAAAATGATAACTCGAGGCCCTATTTGCTGGCGGGCGCTCAGGGCTAACGGTCTGGGTGGGTTTAGATTGATCACTAAGTAACTGGACAGCCTTCCATCATTGATTGATCAATGATGGAAGACTGTCAGTTATTAATTGATACATTTGTGACCGCCCATGCATATCGTCACTGTGATGGTGGGCGGCATGCATTAACGGTCAGGGGGCCAGGCCAGGACTCATTGAAGAGAGAGAAGAGTCTAAAGGTTAGTGTACACAGTATAACTAGTGTAATTTGATCACACAGGGTGCAGGCAGGGGGCTATATAGATACACAGCATTAGTTAATGTAGCGCAAGGGTTATTTTAAAGTGACAGTGTCCCTTTACTAACTTTACTTCATTTTTAATACTATTGAGACTTGAAATGATGATGTACACCTTATATTTATTTGTTTTTGGGTTATACTAATACATTGTTGTGTTTTTTTTATTGCAGGGTGAAGAAAATATTTGGGGGGGGCGTTTGCCCTGACGCCCCAATGGACGGGCCGCCCCCTGGCTGCTTTCCTCATTTAGCTATCATATTACCATATTTTAATTATGTATGTGTGTGTGTGTACATTTATTGAGTAAGCTGTTTGCTTCTCTTAGCTCAAGTTTGGGTCAGATATGTATCTGGCATAGCAGTTTGTTTTCCACCGTCCAAAGGATTTCAAGATATGGGGCCTCATTCTACCAATGGCTGCAAAGCTGCGATTCCTTGCCGCCATTTTCCTGCCGCGTGTAGAGCTACTGCTACCCTGCTTTTCAAAGGGACGGCGCAGCAAGGATATCCCCCTTACCGCTGGCCGAACATCATGCAAATGGCCGCAAGCGTTTCTCCCGCGCCCGTAAATCTTGTTTTCCGGCCGCAAAGTCAGAAAACTGTAAATGCAAATATAAATTCAAGATAGCACTGTAAAGCTCTGTAAATGCTAGGCATCATAATGGGGGACATGAGGATTAATAGCAACACCCTCTCAAGCTTGCACATCGCCCAAATCCGATATTTCATTTACGGTTTATTTTCCGTCCCAAAGTCCCGCGGGCTCATCCTTGTTAAAACCCGTACGGGTTCGGAGGTTGAAGGCCGGAAACAAAGCATTGTAGAAGCCAATATATATTTAATCCAGAACTGCAAAGCACTGTAAAAGATGGGGAACATAATGGGGGGCATGAGGATTAATAGCAAAACATTCTCAAGCTTGCACATCGCCAAATTGTACTTTGATTTTAAAATCCGTCCAAGTCCCACGGACTTTAATGATCAAGCCCGTAGCTCGTTATTCAAGCCTGTGCGGCCTTGGAGAGTGAATGTCCTCCAAGCCGTAGCTCCTTATTAAAGCCTGTGCGGGCTTGGAGGGCGAATGTCTTCCAAGCCCGTAGCTCGTTATTAAAGGCCGTACGTGCTTGGAGGTTGAAGGTATCCATTTTGTTATGTTTTTGCAGTCTGCATGGTTTAAGCCTGTAACCCTAAAATGGAGGCCCAAGCATTACAGCCTCCAAATTAACAATTGTTAAAATTAGTTTAATATTCCTCATATGTTTGATTGGCCAACACAAATACAGGTTCTATTGTAGCCTCTAAAACAGCCCTATAATAGAATATGTCACCCCAACATTGGCAAATGTGTTTTGACAACATGTAGCTGACATGAGCGGGCCCACATCATTGCGCAGTTTCTAAGGTTTTGGACTATTGCACGTCGATGAAAGGGCGCAAGTGATAGGACCTAATGCCATAAACCCTTCTAACCCTTGTATCCGCAGCCTAATCCTAACATTGACACCCCACAGCCTTATCCTAATCATAAGATCCGCTAGCCTCCTGTCGGGCATGCTGTTGTTGATGCACGCATGTGTCGGCGCGCAGATGACAGCGCATATTCGATGCACGCTATATAGTTGATCAACGATAGAATACACATCTCGCTCATCACATCCACATTAGAGAACACAAATAGTGACCAAATGAGACCGCCACTTGGCATATATCAAGTACCAGGGGAATATTTCAATATATGTGGTTAAGTTCTTCAGTTGGTTTCCGACTCTCTGTGACCCTATGGACTGCAGCACATTCAGCTAGGTCTCTGCCTGTGCTGTTCTCCAAAGTTTGAATGCCAAAGAGATTGGAGTGGGTTGTCAGTTCCTCCTCTAGTGGATTGGGATTTGTCTGATCTCTCTGCTATGACCTGCTCACAGCTTCATTCAGGTACACAAGCTGCTTCACCACCACCACTTAGCAACCCTCACCCATGTAAATTGATAAATAGCAGAACAGATTTGAAGTTCACCAAATGGGAATGGCTAGACACCTGGCACATGGCTCCCACCAGGATGGGCGTAGAGATTATTACTGATGGCGGTCAGTTTGCTGTCGATCCCAGAGCCTCTGGACAGTCTCCCTTTGTGCTTGCGGCCCTTCCTGATGGGTCAGAGTAGATATGTGTGGTGTATGTTCCCCTGGTCCCCTTCAGCATTGCTAAGTGGTGGTGGTGAAGAGGCTTGTGTACCTGAATGAAGCTGTGAGCTAGAACATGTAGGGCCACTGTAGGTGGGCATGTCATAGCAGAGAGATCAGACAAGGTCCAATCCACTTGAGAAGGAACTGACAAACCACACCAGTATATTTAGCATGCAAACCGTGGATAACAGCACAGGCAGAGACCTAGCTGAATGTGCTGCAGCTCATAAGGTCACAGAGTCGGACACAACTGAAGAACTGAACAACATACATTAACATGTTTCCCTGCTACTTGATATATGCCATGTGGCAGTGTAATTAGCAAAATATTTGTGTTACCAAATGTAGATGTGATGAGCGAGATGTATATGCAATTAGATCGAGATTTCAGGGATCACAATAGAGCTCATGTGCGTGGCAAAGGGATCATATGACCTGACTCATGTTTTACTCTTGCTATTGAATTGGGTAGTGTGGCTTTAATCATATTATGCATGTTGCAGCATGGTTTGTCATATTGGCATGTGCATGACCATTACAACATATGATAACCAAAGGATATTTAGCCAATGCGTGTTCATTATTGGGCAACTAACTGTATTCACACATATGCTAAGTGGTGTTGGTGAAGGGGTTTGTGTACTTCAATGAAGCTGTGAGCTATACTATGTAGGGCCAGTGTAGGTGAGTACGTCTTAGCAGAGAGGTCAGACTAATCCCAATCAACTAGAGAAGGAAATGGAAAACCACTCCAGTGTCACCTGTTCTATTCTTTATTTTTTTACACAGACCACAATCAGCAGTTGTCATGATTGTGCATTCACATAACAGTATAACAAAGCTTTATTTGCTAGACAGACCACAATCAGCAGTGGTCAAAACTGCATTAATATCATGGGTGTGGTGTGGGCGGGTCCTCGCAGAGCAAGAGGCTGGAAAAAAGGGGAAACCTACATAGGTCAATCTAATAATCTAGAATAAGCATGATGCATAGCACCTACCAGGGTGACATGCGGTCACTACACTGCTGCAACCGGAATCTGATGAAAAAAAGGATCATCACAAATCTCTCCATTTAACTGAAGAAACCATTTATGTGCATAGCACTTACAAGTTGTAACTAGATCTGCTCAATGAAACAGATGATTCAACCTCTGGACTGTGTAATCCAGTCCAGTTTCACACATACAGTGTATTGACCAAACAAAAATCTGAAATAAGTGGTCAAATAAAAAAAGGCGGAGGAGGATCCCCCCCAAAAAAAAGAATCACAATGTATGTACAGTACAGTTCTAAATACTGTACCAATATACCAACTCACCTAATTCCCATCTGCAAGCATTACTAACTATTAGCTAGGTCTGTGGATAATCAGTAATATGGGCAAATAGCCATTAATACGGAGAGGACACAAAGGTCAGCAGCCAGATTCACTGTTACTTACATCAGACCCAAAGATCTGTTCTCAGACTGATATTGAGGTCAGGATCACATGCTTCACTAGTGCATATATTATTGCTGGCTGTCATTAACATGCCATTGTGAGACTTTGCAAGTCCACCGCCATAGCGGTATTAGTCTACATTTAAGCTAACAACAATCATGTCTGAGATATCTGGCAATATGATAGCTTTAAGATTGTGGGAGCTACATGTTAAGGGGGCTGCCATTGAAGGTATGTCTACCTGAGAGGCAATGGGAAAACCTTACACCTCATATAATTCCTCCACAATGCTTGCAGATGCAGGAGATGCCTTCATGGACCTGAAAAAAAACAAAAAGAAAGAAGCAAAAAAAGGCAAAACCTACAAAATAAGGCCTGAAAACATCATAGGGCCTGCAGCATCTCTTCACAACAGCACTCCTTAGTGACAATTTATTGGTCACACTACTAACTGAATCTAGCCCAGCTCCAGATTTTTGGATCTTGGCCTATGTGATGGTATATTTCGGGCCTGATTCTATTGCAATTTGGCCAATTGAATATAAGCACAGAGCATAATTTGACAGAAGTTTTTAGTTAGTGAAGACCTTGCTTTTGGATATAAGTTCACTAACTAAAAACTTTGTTTAAAAATATATGCTATGTGCTTATAAAGAGCCCCATTGTGTTCTGTTTAACCTGTCACCAATTGATGGTCACTGAGGAGTGCGGTTGAGAAGGCAAAAACATATCTGCAGACCCTATGGGCGTCATTCAATTGCGATTTGGCCAATTGAAAAGGGCTCTATATAAGCACAGAGCATATATTTAGTTACAGGTGTTTGTAGTTAGTGAAGAGCTTGCTTTTGGATAGAAGTTCACTAACTACAAACATCTGTAAAAAATATGCTCTGTGCTAATATTGAGCCCTAAGCAATCGGCCACATTGCAATTGGATGAGGCCCTATGTCCTCCTCCGATTGGGCCCAGGACCCACATCACCTGTGCCCATCCTCCGTCTCCCCACTGGTGGTACTGGTGGTGCTGGTGGGGGGGGTGCAGGCTTTTGCAAGGCAGCGGTGGTATGGCTGGTGGCGGACACATGGGAGGAGAGGAGGGGCCAGGCTGCTCCTGACTGGGGGAATGGGAGATCCCCGTTGATGGTGGGCTAGGGACCATCTCCTGCCTGAGCAGCCTGACCTGAAGGTGTTCCGATGTCATATCGTGCCTCCTCACCTCCCTGGACATCCTGGCCAGGCTGTGCGTCACATGGGAATGAAGGCCAGAGATGCTGGCCTCCATCTGGAGCTGGCTGGCCATCATCTCCTGAATGCTGGCCGTCATCTCCTGCATGCTGGCCTCTACCCTCTGCATGCTGGCCAGCTGCTTCTGCATAACAGCCAGCATCTCCACCTGCACAGCCTGGCTCTGCGGCGACGACACTCCTGGGTGGGCCTGGTGAGGTGTAGTGGGGAGGGTCTGGTCCACAGCTGGAGCCTGGGGTGACATTAATGTGCCCGGTGGCGACCAGGCCAGCACACTGTGTGGGGAAGGAGGTGTAGTCCCAGGGGCGGGGGAGGGCCCCAGAGCAAGGGAAAGTCTTTGGAGGATGGGCATAGTCCCAGGGCTTGTGGCAGGTGAGTCTCCAAGGTCAATGACCTGCCCATACTCTGACCCAGAGCCCTCCGATCTTCCTTCCTCCTCCCCCTGTGCTGGAAGATCCTGGTGCGGGGCCAATGGCCCCGCCGCCTCTGGCTGGTCACAAGACCCAGACCTCCTCCTGGATGCTGAGAGATAGAAAAGAATGGTACATGTCATTAGTATGCTGATTAGCGCATTGATATGTGTTCATTTCTAATTATCTGACATCTAGCCTTCAATATGGATGATTCTCCTCTTTGCAACTCTGATTAGCTGTCTTATACTAGCTGTTATCTATTCTTAGGTTTCTGTTCTTGATGGTTCTCGGCTCACAACGCTATCTGTATTACGGCTGCTGTCTGTAACTGCATAGGCTGCGCGGGCACACCAATACATGGGGCCTCATTCAATTGCGATTTGGCTAATTGAATAGGGCTCTAAATAAGCACATAGCATATTTTTGTTAAATAAGTTTTTAGTTCCAAAAGCAAGATTTTCACTAACTAAAAACGTATTTAAAAATATATGTTATGTGTTTATTTAGAGCCCTATTCAATTGGCCAAATTGCAATTGAATGAGAATCATGGACTCTCTATTACAGGGGTGTCCAAACAATGTCCTGGATTGGAAGATATCCTTTCTGTGCACAGGTGAGTCAATCAGGATGACTGAAGAAGCGATTGACTCACCTGTGCGCAGCAGGGTTTTCCACAAATCCAGGAATGTGTGTGGCCCTCCAGGACCGAGTTTGGACACCCCTGCTCTAATGCTTGATTACTGTTGTGGAGACCAGGAATGACAGTGATTTGTCAGCTTCATGAATTTAATGATGCATCCATCTATCTTTTGTTAATTTCATGGTGCTGACATGTCAGTGTCATCATGTACATGTGTAGTGTGTGTGATGCACATGTGGTGGCATGTTGCTGTATGTCATATTCAACTGCCATGGAGGCTGGGTCCTGCTGGTCCACCGGGCCTGAAGCTCCAGCTGCGGCGGAGGGTGCAAGTATGGCCCTTGCGATATGTTCATGCCCTAGGTACTTGACCCTCGGCCCCTCATCCTCCTGTGCCATCTTCCTCCTCACCACGGCCCTGATGTCGTTGAAACGGTGCTTTATGGACCGCAGACTCCGTCCAATGGGCTGCCACACCATTGACCAAATTGACCACCTGCTGCCAAGCATCCGCCCTGGGCCCAGCCTTAACTTCCCTACCCCCCGAGGTGATGACGGGGCGGGCATGGATTGCCTCCAGGAGGACCATATTTTCCTCCCGGCTATAGTTGTGGGCCCTGGACCTGCCGCCTGCCTCTTGCTCTCCAGTCTGGGGTTGAGGACCCTCCTCCCTCCTCCTCCTCTCCACCCTCCTCCTCCTCCTTCTCTCCACCCTCCTCCTCTCCCTACTCCCTCCTCCTACTCTCCTCTCCCTACTCCCTCCTCCTACTTTCCTCTCCCTACTCTCCTCTCCTCCTCCTCCTCTTCCTCCTCCTCTCCCTCCTCCTCTCCCTCCTCCTCCTCTTCTCCCTCCTCCTCCTCCTCGCCTACTACCTCCTCCTCCTCGCCTACTACCTCCTCCTCGCCTACTACCTCCTCCTCGCCTACTACCTCCTCACTCCTCCCCTCCTCTTCCCCACCTCCACGCCCCGGGACTCCCTGCCACTCCTCTCCCCTCTGCTCCTCTCCCCCCATCACCACCTGAAAAGAAAAGAAAGAGAAATTAAGAAATGTTTTAGTGGGTTTGCCTGCTCCCACCTCGTCCACCATTCTGATCGCCTATAACACTCTTTCTACTTGGATATCAATGTTGTAACTAACTGTACTAATCCACCATAAGTGGACAGAGCCTGTGACAGAGCAGTGGGAGGGGTGTACAGCACCTCTCACTCTGGACCTGAGTGGCGCTGATGAAACACGCTAGATCAATACTTTCCTAAACAATGTGAAAGGCTCAGTTACAGTTCGCATATATACAAGGTATGCAGCTATTTAATGTGTGCTTCTATCATGTGTGGGGAGTGGCCCATGTCTGAGGCCACTAATATCCTATCTGCATTATACTCTGCACATATTCCTGGGCGTGGTACCTATCCTGAAGCCATCTTCTGTACCAGAGGTAGTAGGAACTACATGGTCCTGCTGGGCTAGGCTGAAAATAGTTCTTGTCAAGCCCCATTGAAGAAGCAGTTTGGAACACCTATGTGTTTTGCAAATATGTGTAATCTGGAAATATGTGTAGGTCTTAAGTGTAGAAACGTATATATATAACGAGATAGAATACGAAACATAAAAAAAAACAAAAAAAAACTTACCTCCCTCCACCAAACTCCTCTCCCCACAAAAAAAACACTCCAAACCTATAAGCCAACAAAAAAAACAAACACAATTGTACTTCTCTCCAGTGTATTTAGTAAATGTAGGAATTGTCAAAACATAAAAATAAAATACAGCTTGATAGGATGAAAAGCATGTACAATGCAACTTACCTCCCTCCAAACTACTTTGTGCTGGACAAAATACTACAACGCTCCAAAAACCTACAAACAAGAAAAAAACACAATTGTACTTCTCTCCAGTGTATTCAGTAAATGTAGGAATTGTCAGCTTGATAGGATGAAAAGCATGTACAATGCAACTTACCTCCCTTCCAAGCAAATCCTTGCTGGACCAAATACCACAGCAAACTCCAAAAACCTATAAACAATAAAAAGTACGCAATTTTACTTCTTTACATCGTACTCCGTAAATGTAGTAACGTATATTCGTAAAAAGAACATAATACGCAACTTACCTCCTCTAACCCACCAAGTTCCTGGAACTGCGTGCTGCTTCGGCCGAAATCGCAACACAGTCGAGGCGTGGGCGCGTGTCATTCATATTTATTCCCACTGTCAATCAAATGGTCTATCCCGCAAGTGATTGGCTGTGAGACCTGTGGCGCGATGCGTGATTAGATGGTTCGTGCCGGCACGCGGCTATTCCGTCTTGCTTCCAGCTTGTGTGCGCGCCTAAACATCAAGGCCTTACTACAGTCTCAAGGCCATGAACGGCCTTGAATCTTAAGGCCGTGATTCGCGCCTGGCTATATTAAATTTAAGGCCGTGATTCGCGCCTGGCTATATTAAATTTACAGCCGCATCCGTTGAGGTTCACACGATGCACTTACGGCATTGGAATGAAACAGGGCTGCAAGGGCCCTAAAAGTATAAATGAAGCAATAAAAGGCATTCAAATGACTGGCAAAATAATCCCCAATGATCAAATATGTAAATAAAAGATATATTTTTAATGTCATGTACATCCTCAATATGGCTGCCATATTAACCCTTTAGCACTCACAAAGGCTAGAATGTGTCCCCTAAACATATCAACATCATCTGATTTACATCTCACTCATCACATCTACTTTTTGGAACACAAATATTGTCTATATTTCAACGCCACATTACATAGATCACGTAGCATGGGCCCAAATTCAAATGTGGGCCAGAACCATTAGGGGTTACAAATTAAACTGGCTAAACCAATCCATGATCAGGGAAATTCATAACATGATGAAGCTTAGATACACCAGTGAGCTTTTCCATTGGTGAAATCCACCAGGATAATCACAGCTGCGGTAGTGAGCAAGCTATAAAACAACATCATCAGCCAGGAATTAGCAAGTCTGAACCATCATGGATAGCAGCAACTGAGTGCAGTGTATAGGTATGTGAGTAGAGCGCAGCGTCGTAGGAATGGATATTTGTTTCGAATGTTGCAGAGTGGAAATCCGGTTGTCAGGCGTGCGACTGAGGAGTGGCTGAGGCGTGACAGAGAGGGGCGGCTGGCAGTGAATGTGGGTGAGCGTACTGATACAATCCATGGTGGTCCGGAACCAAGGCAGGCAAGTGGCTCATCACAGGATATGCCTAGGGTCATGGTGGGGGGTCAGTTTGGGGAGAGAGCTCCAGTGGCACAGGGACAGGGGGATATGAGGCCACCTGCAGACAGGAAGGAGGACCTTCATGTGGGTGATCAGCTTTTGGGGGGCCAGATGATAGACCCCTAGAGGGTGTGGCACATCAAGTGGGGGCTCCTGCACAGCCAGCCCCACAGGGGGGGAGCAGGCCCAGGAGCCTGCCAGGAGGCTTTGTGCACCCAATGTGTACAGGGAGAGAGTCACATTAGAGGGGTTAACTGATGTGGAAGTGTATGAGCGTTTCAGGCTAACCCGTGCCAGCCTGGAGGAGCTCTATGCGGTCCTGAGGGAGGACATGAAGCCTTCCTCACGGACCAATAGAGCCATCCCAGGCATGACACGGATGTTAGCCGCCATACACATCCTATCATCTGGTAGTTTTCAGACCACTGCTAGCATAGTAGGAGGAATGTCTCAGGCAAGCCTTTCAAGGTGCCTGAGCACATTCCTCTATGCTATTGTTCCGAAAGCTGCCAGATACATCAATTACCCCCACACTGTGGAAGATATCTTGAAGGTGAAAGCGGATTTCTTTCGAATGTGAGGTATCCCCAATGTGCTCGGTGCTATAGATTGTACACATGTAGCATTGATACCTCCTAGAGATCAGGAAGCGCTGTACAGAAATTGCAAACACTATCATTCCATCAATGTACAGGTTGTTTGTGATGCAGACATGCGCATACAAAATGGGCTTGCAGGATTCCCGGGAAGTACTCATGATGCCCATATCCTGCGTCAGTCATCCACCCATCGTTATTTTGAGTCTGGACAAGCTCCACCTAGGTGGCTACTGGGTGAGTACCCATAAAGGATCGCAGGCAAGCATATGTTACCAAGAGTGAATCCCCTAACATATACATCATGTTCCACTGTAATGCTATTATGTTGTTGCGTGAAAAATGCGGGACGACGCATGCGCCAACAGACAAAATAGAGTCCCTCAATAGCTCGCACGACATCTGAGCGCAGGAGTTAAGATAAGGACTTAAGGGTGGCCTTAGGGATTTTAAGGTTAGGGGTCTTTGGGCTTAGGCTTCGGGTTCTGAGTGTTAGTGTTAGGCATGGGGTCTCAGTGGTTCGGGTTAGGTATGGGGTCTGAGGGTTCGGGTAAGAGGGTTTTGGCCTGTTAGGCGATAGATTCTACAACTTGCGCTCTTTGATCGATGCACGTTTGCCACTCAATTTTCAACAGTCCGCTACTGTCGCCGGCTTCTGTCAGCGCCGTATTGTCCGCGCTCATTTGCCCTGCGCCCTAAAGAGGGTGTGCCGACTGAGCCATTGCATCGTAGCTTGTTGCTGTGCCTAACCCGATGTGACCTGGTCATAGGAGTAGGAAGTTCCAACCCAGAGATCCCTAAACTAACATCACATTAATCATTGTGTATATTTACAGATGCTTTAACGAGCAACACCACATCACATTCATATCTACATCTCCCATTTTTGTTTCCTTCAGGTGATGCAGGATATGGGTGTTTGCCGTGATTGTTGACCCCTGTGAACAATCCACACACAGAGGGGGAGGAGAGGTACAATGCGGCCCATGCCAGAACCCGGAATGTAATAGAGCGCACCTTTGGCCTCCTGAAGATGCGCTTCAGATGTTTACATTCCACTGGCGGGGCGCTACAGTATAAACCAGTGAAGGTTTGTCACATCATCATGGCCTGTTGTTGTCTGCTATATATAGCAGTACAGACCAACTGTCTGGGGAACATTGATGATGCTCCGCTTGAACTGGCGGAGCGTCCAGTACCAGCCCCTGGTGAGGATAGCGTACAGGGGTCACGACTACGTACCCACGTAATTCGGGAGTACTTCCCATGTAAGTCCGAAACCAATAACAACCAACTATAATGTACCTTGATTATGGTTACTAATACATCTTTTTTCTCCTTCCCCATTGTCATACAGAATATCCAACAGTCCACAGTAGAGGATAGCTTTGTGATCTAACATATGTCTCGTGACGCATTCTTAACACTGGATCAAATACAGCCTGCCCTGATATCCGTTAATGGTAAGTATGCGCACAGTCCCATACACATCATATATATTGATATCTGCAAACCTCCAGAAAGTAAGCTAAATGGATGGTATGATATATTCCACAATGTCAGACATGTCCTGGGGGAACAGATCTCTTTGTTGAATACTCCACTTGATCCATCCAAGGTAAAGAACCACATGTGGATGTACGAACATGCATCAATGTGTGATAGTTGTGATCTTCCATTTCTATTACAGGCTGCACTGGTCTCTCTCTCTCTGTCTGTCTGTCTCTCGCTGTCTCTCTCTGCCTCTCTCTGTCTCTCTCTCTCTCCTCATCCCACCCACCCCTCTTTAGCCTTAATTTATTGAGTCACACAAGTCTTCGACACCTGAACGATTAGCAACATCTGCTAACTATCCCGATTAACCCTTTACACTATGTTTTCTCTTGCCTTCTTCCTCACATCCCCTGCCTTTTCCTCAGACTCTTCTTTACTTCTCCCCTTTTTGTCTCCAACATTTTCATTTCACCTATCATGCCCACCTCTCCCCTTTTATTCGCCCATCAGCTAATCTTACTCAAGCTGTGGTTAAACTATGTGTCTCCTGACTGTCCCATCTGCAAATTACATTATCTGTCCACATGGGGCAGATACCTTATTAAATAAAAGTGCATCACACTTTACATCTGATCCCTTTTCTCTCCAACTAATGCATAACTTTCTACTTGACACAACTTCCTTCCTATGTATCTCTCACTTACTTATTAACCTTGTTATTCCTTATCTACTCTTCCCCATGTCCATTACCTATAGCTTGGAAGTGGCGAGTTTCTAATCTTGTGGGGGCATTTGGGAAGAAATCAGTTTTCACAAGACTTTACGCTTAAAACAGGGCCCTCCATTTTCTGTCGTTGTCAATATTACATACTGTATATTTTTGTGTTTTCTCCCCTGTACAGCGCCACGGAATATGTTTGCACAATACAAATAAAAGATAATTAGACTAATCATAATATTCCCACATCAGGACAAATTAGTCTTGGCCATCATTATCATCTGACAGATGGTTAGCTTGTACGAGATCCCAATGCATCTGTTGGTGGCTGCTCATATGGCATATGTAAGGTTTCCACTAATATATTATTTGTGTGTTTGTATTCCAGATCACGGTCCGAACAAGGCATGAAGATAAACATCCTGACATTCCATGGCCATGTCAATGTCCTCATGTATGTGCATGTGTCCGTTTCATTGCTTTGTTGGATCCAGTGTGATATCTGATTACCTTGATTGAATAGCCGATATGTGTCACGAGACAATTTCACTATACAATGCAGATGTGATGTGACATCTGTCAGCTGATGTTCCTGGTATATCCACAGCATGTGTACGCTCCCATAGTCTACCTCGATTCATATGTACCTATTGCTTTAGACATTCTATCCTCTCCTCTACTTGGACTGTTGTGAAGCCTGCAGAACAAACCCTTCCAGATCTCTTCTTCAGTGCTGATGTGACCCTCCCTGTGCATATGGGGAAGAGTAAATCCAGGCTTGGGACTTAACAGTTAATGAGGTTACATTAATCTTCAGTTATGCATATGCAACAACAGTGTGTATAGATGCTCAATCAGAGAACAAACTACCCTTGATATTGCCTGGTTTGTTGGGAGTTCTCTGGAATAAGTAACATCTGACTGATATGGTCCTTGTCAGATCCCCATCTTTTTGACCAAGGTTATCTATGTAGGGGCTTCTTATTGTTGCGTGAGAACTGACCTTATGGGCTCATAGCATTCACTGATTGAGCACTTATACTTCTGATGTTGCATCAGAGTGTCCGTTTAACACACAAGCATACATTTTGCTCTCCCCATATCACCTTATTCTTGATTATTGTGGTATTTCCTTATTGACTGTTATATATGTAGTAACAATAATGATATAAATTATATTGCCTAATGTTGGGTGATACACTGTAAATCCCATGATCATCTATATCAATGTAATTCACCCTGCCTGCATTCTGCTCTCATATCCCTAATTCCCTGTGTTACTTGGACTTTGTATCCTACCCCCCCCCCCCCACCATGATCCTTTGCATACCTGATGATTAGTCAACCTGTGCCTTTGTGGCAAGCTTGCTTTGTTAATTTATGTAAATAGTAAATATAATTTATCCGAGATGTTGTTGGTGTCTGCCTCGTCAATGTTGATACCATAGCATTTCTGTAACATCAATGAAAGGACCTTCATACTCCACATCTGTGCTCAGCACCATCAGTTAGGGGTGTCAATAGAATTCTCACAGTGTGTTTGCATTACTGATTTCAACCATGAGGGAAGGTTGGTATTGACAATCTATATGACACAAAGCCAGACAAATGAGACAGGTGTCTGTAAGTGGCTCACATCCTTATAGTGAACATACAGTGTAACGGATCTACTGGCACCCCGACCGGGTACCTCCGTTGATAGACGCGTCCTAGTTTGCGCCGAGGCCTACAAGCACCGCACCGGACACCTCAACCACCACAGACTCCAAGGATAGTACATCAGGAACAAGCGTTCAGTAGTTACAGCTCAAGGGAATATGCAAAAGCATAGCAATCCCCAGTATGATAGCGATCCCCTCCAATAACGAGACAAGGCTACGTTTTGAAGGGTCAAGTAGAACTATATCTTTAATGACAGGGAATCTCCTTTTATGCAATGGTGCCCTCTGAAGGGCTACACCCACATAATTATCACAGCCAATTAGATACATGGTTCAACCCCCACGTCTCCTCCCCTCAGATAACAGGTAACACAATTAAAACAGACACAATTTTAACCACATTCTGGATGTACCCCAAAAACAGGGGGTACACCTTTAAGTCCAGCACCATTCAATATCTCTCACCCAGGGGAACAACATATTAAAAAAAATGGCATGAATCAGACCAGGGGTTCAGAAGTTAGTAAAAGTATGTTTTTCACATAACACACAGACATGTCACATATCCCCCCACACAATACACATATAGGACAATAGGTGTGGTCACCCCTCCCTGAGGCTCCTTGATATAATCAGACAATGATTAAATCAGCCCTCTTTGTTCTTATCTGAGAATGAAAACAGTTTATACAATCGACTTTTCTTATCTGTAACAGGATTATCTATTAGCCTAGTCGCTTTGATATTCTGAGCCAATATACTCTGTAGAACATAAAACAACATATCTACAGTACAGCAATGTGATCATATTTTAACCAAGAAGTAAATAATCATAAAACTGGGTAAAACAGTGATGGGTTCCGTTACAGCTGGGATCTGAGCGCACAAAACTACCGAATAGCGCTCAGATCATCTTCACACAGTTCAATTGCCATGTAGCTAAAGTCTTTCCCATAGTCTTTCATCATATGAATGGGCTCCATGGCATAGCTTTCTGTGGTATCATGGTTCACACAGGGCAAGTACCGAATGACCCCCCTGTATGTAAAGGGCCAGAATGAGTGACATACACTCTGGTATGGCCGAATACTGTGTTTAAAGGGCAATATGTACCAGGGCCATAGTCGCAGGGCAGGAGGCTGGCAAACAGTCCTCTCCAAGACAAAGTGGCGAAGGGCACTTCGTCACACATCTCCCCTTTGGGGGGAAGTCTAACCAGGCACCTGACCTTCTGCCGGTCAGTGCCTCCGTTAGACGATCCACCAACCCACAATAAACCAGTGCTAGAGCAGCCCCCCCACAACAACAAAGTGCAAGAGCAGCCCACCCACAACAAACCGTTACGGCACCTGGATATTTCGCTGTGGTGATGGGGCAACACGCTGAGGGGACTTGAGGGGCAGAGGCCAGCGGCACTCTGCCCTGATGCCAGCTCTTCTGCTGGTGTAACCTGCAGGACATCCTGCTCTGTACAAGGGACAAAGGGAGGGCAGAGGCCGACTGCACTCTGCCCCGCTGTCAGCTCTTCTGCTGGGGTACTTGGGGCATATTCCGGCTCAGTAGCCAGGGAAAGGTAGGAGTCAGTGGGGGTTAACATTTCCTCTGTTAACCCTGGAGCCACATTAGAAGTTAGCTGGGGAGGGGAATTTGTACTTACCCCCTCCTCCGGTTGTCCCAGTGAGGGTAGTTGGGGATCTGTACAGGCTGTGGGCGCAGAGACCACGGTCCCATCTGCGCCGTCTGGGAGATTGGTGTCTCCCCTTGTCAGGGTAAACTGTCGCTGGGAAGGAAGGATGACACCTTCTGCCCCCTGTGGTTCACACTGCCGCTGGGGGGGAAGGACAACACCTTCTGCCCCCCGGGGTTCCCACTGCCGCTGGGGGGAAGGACGACACCTCCTGCCTCCTGGGGTTCACACTGCCGCTGGGGGGGAAGGATGACACCTTCTGCCCCCTGTGGTTCACACTGCCGCTGGAGGGGAAGGACGACACCTTCTGCCCCCTGGGGTTCACACTGCCGCTGGGGGGCAAGGACGACACCTTCTGCCCCCTGGGGTTCACACTGCCGCTGGGGGGGAGGGACGACACCTTCTGGCCCCTGGGGGTCACACTGCCGCTGGGGGGCAAGGACGACACCTTCTGCCCTCTGGGGTTCACACTGCCGCTGGGGGGGAAGGACGACACCTTCTGCCCTATGTAGGGCCGGTAGAGAGACCTCGGTCCCATCTCTACCTGCCATCTGGAGGTCATCCCAGGACCAGTCAATGAAGTCTGGTTCTGCTTGTCGAGTAGGTTGGGGCTGCACAAGGCTGAGCAGGTGTTGGTAGTCCTGCTCCAGCTCCCACTCTCTCGTTACCAGGTGGGTCATGTCTTTGCTCATCTCGCCTTCGTCATCCCAGACATACATGCCCATCCGGTAGTCGTAGATGTCCCAAAACCTAGACCCCTCCGTGCTGCCAAGATCAATATCGTCCTCCAACGCATCCCATAATAAACCTGGGCCATCATAATCATTCCCCTCCGGTAAGTCGTGTTCAGACGTCCAGGGGGTAAGTCGAACGGTATGCCACCAGAGGGCCTGGTATGCGTTGTCTAGCCAGAGCTCTCGCCATACCAGGGTCTCTAGTCTTGTCACCCACTCATCCAGGGGCTGCTCTCCCAATAGATACATCCGCATCGCCACACGCTTCTGTAGCCGCTGCTCATCACTGGGGAGACTCTCACCTCTCCGCCATTGGGCATCTTCCAGGGCATCATACCAGAGTTCCTTTCTGTCTGCATCCCTGTAATCCGCGGCCGCCTCCTCCTCCTCATCATGAAACGCTGTCTGAAAACTAGCCGGTTCCATCCTGCTGTAGCCAGGGGCGCTGTACGGATACTAGCGTTGCCCTCAATTTGTAACTCCAAACGTTACCGGTGTCTCCGTGCTGCTTTTCCTCTTACTAGGACGCCATCCCACCACTGCCAGCCAATGTAACGGATCTACTGGCACCCCGACCGGGTACATCCGTTGATAGACGCGTCCTAGTTTGCGCCGAGGCCTACAAGCACCGCACCGGACACCTCAACCACCACAGACTCCAAGGATAGTACATCAGGAACAAGTGTTCAGTAGCTACAGCTCAAGGGAATATGCAAAAGCATAGCAATCCCCAGTATGATAGCGATCCCCTCCAATAACGAGACAAGGCTACGTTTTGAAGGGTCAAGTAGAACTATATCTTTAATGACAGGGAATCTCCTTTTATGCAATGGTGCCCTCTGAAGGGCTACACCCACATAATTATCACAGCCAATTAGATACATGGTTCAACCCCCACGTCTCCTCCCCTAAGATAACAGGTAACACAATTAAAACAGACACAATTTTAACCACATTCTGGATGTACCCCAAAAACAGGGGGTACACCTTTAAGTCCAGCACCATTCAATATCTCTCACCCAGGGGAACAACATATTTAAAAAAATGGCATGAATCAGA